>JARLTB010000205.1:560000-605000 GCA_030141615.1 Unio pictorum
AAGCAGTCAGAAAAGGTCGAGACGCAACATGTGTGTTTTTCTAGTACAATCAGATTTGAATGTTTGATGGTTCTTCTTCTTCTCTAATGTCTTTATACGCTTTAGAAAAGCACGAGTCGAGCCTTAATAATCGTGAATAACAATGAGTTTATCTGAAAAGGTAGGAATATTATGCAGTTGTCAGCCTAAGAGATTTCCAGTGACTTGCATAATTGGGTGATTAAAAAAATGATAAGCTAAAAGTGATTTTATCGACTTTTTAATTGCAATAATAATACATATTATTTAATCGTCTGAATTTATTCATTATTTATTTGAATGAAGACTTGGCTTGGATAATATCATCATTCAAACCTTGTGATTTGATTTCTTATCGTAAGTTCCTACTGAAGCACTACTTAACTTATTGATGTTTTATAGATGCATGTGAACAGCAAGGACATCCTTTGACTACATTGAGATCTATGATGACGATACAGTGCACACTTTGCAAAAGGTCTATGTCACCATTTCAAAAAATAGGTAACAACGGCGACAAAATCACAAATTCATTTAGAAAAATCACGTTAATGAAGACGCCAAAATTCAAAGCGTAGATATCTTAGATATAATGTGTGATAATTACTTACCTGCGTGTGGTCTACTGGAAGTAATAATGGAAACGAAATAATTCTGAAATTTCACTTTCAGGAAAGTTAAAAGTCTTAAAACACTTAGTATTTATTTCAGTAGACTGCCAACTCATATCCCGAGGACTGTAGCGAAATAAGTAATCAGGAAAAGGACCCACTTTAAAACTACAGCATGTAAAACGTGTTATCTACCATTTGCGTCAATTACTCTTAAGAAGATGCTGTTGAAAACGTGAAAAGCCGATATAATTTTGGTTTAACATTTTAGCTTTTCGATAGATGTCTGCCTTACCTTAGCGTGTGGGGTCCCGGGATCGAAACCAACAAATATTTTCCATCAAGAGTAATTCTCCTTAGGCCCCTGCATAGAGTAATGCTGATTGCTCTGATTTCTAACACATATATATATATATATCAATACAAACCATATAGTCTTTGGTTTTACTGGAGTGTGATCGAACTCACCCAAAATCAACCATAATTACGTTATCAAGACTAATTGGTCTAACAATCGATACCCGCGTGGTTGCTCTGGTTTACAATTAGGTGGATAGGATAAAAATGTTTCTTGGGATACTTTGAATGTTAAAATTAAAATTAAATTAAATCCAGATACTATATAACAACGAGAAAATATGGAAGTAATACGTTACAGTTTTGAACCGAACTTTACACGATGATATTCAATTCATTTAGCATGAAATTACTTCCAATATTCTTGGCTTATACCAGAAAGTATACAATAAAATGTTTTCGAGGAGCACCTGTTCCCGATAAAGTAAATTGAAAACTGGAGGCAACATTAAAAAGTATTTCAAAACATGTTTCTCTTTGTCTCATCAAGAAATGACGACGTCAGGTTGAAGCGGATAAATAGATACCGGTTGGACCACAAAGGTCGACCACAATTTAAATTCCGTGAATATGCTATGGTTGATGATCGATATGACTCATTAGAAATGATTGTAATGCTCAAAACGAGGCTTATAAAAAAAAATCTGGTAAATGCGCTGATAGGTTAGTATTTTAGGCAGCATTCGTAATGGTAGCTTAGATCAAATGATTGCACAGTTTTCTTAATTTTGTTTTATGCTTTGGACTCATAAACGGAGCGAGACCTTTCGGTATCAATATACATCACAGTCCTCGACGAGATTCAAGGTTGGCTTAGAGAGCATGGGTTGA
Organism: Unio pictorum; assembly: GCA_030141615.1. Lineage (NCBI taxonomy): Eukaryota > Metazoa > Mollusca > Bivalvia > Unionida > Unionidae > Unio > Unio pictorum. The sequence goes on from JARLTB010000205.1 coordinate 561,818, forward strand.
TCGACATTTGTAAAGATCTATACACACGTGATTCAAGGTCAAAATGAGGCTTATCAAAAAGCTGATAAACCTTCACAACTTTGTTGTCAATCCAACGGGGCATACTTCAAAAGTATTGCGAAACAAAGATTGGGAAGTTGCGAATATATCGAACTGTATTTTCATTCAAATCTTTTCGGTCAATTATTCAGTCCATTCGTAGAAATAGCCGAAACGATCCGAATATATTACGATTTCCTTTTTTGGTCAGAAATATCCGACGAACAAAATATATAATTTTATTATAAACTGCAAATCCAAAATATATCTGACGATTATTTTTGCCTGGCAAAAGTAGCTGAAGTGGTGCGAAAAATCTGATAACGTCACTAACTGGTTGACAACTAAATCGACTTTTTTTTAACGAAAGTGGAGATCTCATGAATGCAGTTTTAATGTTTATGTCTTGGATGGACCATTTACATGATGCATATGTTATACAGAATTTTTATTCGGCACGATAGCATCATGCCCAAATTTCAAAAAGTTCAGAAAAGGGGCACACATTGCACCTCTGAAAACTACCACCTCAAGTTTTTTTTTGTTTTTTGTTTTTTAGGGTTTAACGCCATTTTTCAGCACACGATAATATATATATGTGAGACGGCAGTGATGCGTAACGGAAAGCGCGTTTGACCACTCGGCCACTCGGGGCCCCCACCACCTCAAGTACATTATATAGAATGTAAGTTATGCATATCTGTCATATCTGTGTTTTGTACTTGAATTTGCCCAGAACCAAGTTAATGATGTACCTGACCAGTAACATTTATTTTGTAGACAACAGAATACATAGCTAACTATTTCTCTATGATAGTGGATTAAATATTCAGTTCATAATTTGTAGAAAATACGTTTACTTTAATTTGTGTTAAAGATACAGTCATGATTCTGACATTAGAAACGTCCAGAATGTACGATTACTATTAGTTGACGAGTATTTTTAGAAAACGGTAATTGCTATGTAAGTCAAGTAGAGGGATATATAATAATGTTTACCTAAGAATTACCTTTTCCTGCCTTAAATTATAAAGTGTGTGTGTGTGTGTGTGTGTGTGTGTGTGTGTGTGATTTGGATTTTTAACGTCGCTGTAACAATTTTCAGTTTACATGGCTACGATGTCTGCAGTGGCAACTTATAGTTATGTCTAGCATTGGGTATCATTCCACAGATATGTCGCATGATGTCCCACCCAGTCACATTATCCTGACACCAGAACATTTAGTCTTAACACAAATCTCTTAATGCTGAGCGCCAAGCGAGACAGCATCATTTTTGTAAGTCTTTGGTATGACTCGGTCGGGGATCGAACCCACGACCTCCTGCATATGAGACCGATGATCTCACCATGAAGTAAAATCAGTCTCATTGTTGTTTCCAGTTTTTTATTTGGGTGGATTTATTTATTAAAATTATTATCAACTGGAATTACAAAAGTGTTCATTACTATTCTTGAACTGAAGCATTTGGAATTATAGTGAATTCAGCCACGAATATCTTTAATTTTATTATTGTAATACAACAAAAGACTATTAGGATATCGCCACACTTGGCGACCATTGGCACATTAGAATATTTGAGACTACATGCACACCAACACATTCAGTATCGGATTATTTTTTGGAATGCCACTGAAATTCAATTGGAACTTTATACATTTAGACTTGTGATATATCTTTTACGTCTATATGGGATTTATTTAGCAAAAATATTGTTCTTTCTAAATTTTTCACTTTGCGTTCTAGGGAAATAAATTGCAAAACTTGTTAGTTTTCTCTCTCTATTGTTATTGAGTTTAAGAACATAGAGTCGTAATACTTTATAATGATTTAAATATGAATCCCTGTATACGTCCATCCACCTGTCCATCCATGAAGAAATGCATCCATAAAATGTTCAAGGATAGATGTGGTAGTTTACGCCTCAGGCCTTTTCGTCTGGGTGGCGATGATTATTATCGTTGTTTACTCTTCATTTGGCATGCGCATACCAAACAGTATTAGTGTTTTATGAAACTCCCGTGACCAAAATAGTTTTTGCATGGGCGATCACACAAGCTTGGGCTATTTCAATAAAGCCTGCCTTTGGGAGGGCATAAAACACGATTTTATTATACCTTCTCTCGCTAAGTACCTACGGCTCTACTATACTGTAGGACGATAGTCGCTTGTTCTCCTCTCTAATCCGCATGAATGAAGGCGTTTGAAGCGAGTTAATAAGAGAGATAGATATAGCAAGACTTCCGAATGGATGGAGAATAAGCTATATTCTTCAAGTGAGGGATGTATACTGTACACAAGACTCGGAGTTTATCAGCTTTCAGTTTGTTAGCGATACCAAAGAGTTTATATATCAGGCTTTTGGCGAGTTTTACCACGAGTTAGAAATATGCTTTTTTCAATTGTCCAAGAAACAAGAATTGAAGGTAGAGTTTGAAGATATGTGTCAGAAAAAGGATTTTCTCATCTTAAGTGCCTCCCAGATAGAGTATTCTATCATACGAATTTCTGCATGGTGTGGGGGCCAGGATATTAACATAAATGGTAAGGAAATATGTACATGCGTACGTACCTATATACGTCTGTCTGTCTGTCTGTCTGTATGTATGTATGTATGTATGTATGTATGTATGTATGTATGTATGTATGTATGGTCTCATAAAATAAACAAACTGTGGATATTCATATATATATATATATATATATATATATATATATATATATATATATATATATATATATATATATATATATATATATATATATATATATATATATATACATATATTGTGTGAGCGGGCTAGAACGTATATGTGAATAGCCAAACAATTGTCTTTGTTCAATATATTTATTTTTTCATACGAAGCTCTTGGTAGCAGTAAGAAGTTATTGTTTTTATACTTGATTGTCTTTTATAGAATTAGCGTGTTGATTACTACTGGAAATTAAAGGTCATGACTTTAAATTTGTTGAAAGAATCTCTACAATTCTATGTTAAATATATAGTACTGGCAAGTGCAAGTGGCACGTCCGGAACCAACACATGTTGGTGGTTTTCTTGGTAACAACCTTAAACCAGATTGCTATAAGAACTGTCGTGAAAATAAGAACACTCGTCAGAAACCATCGAAGAAACGATAATATTTTTTTTTCTTCTGCCAAAACACTTATAGTTTCTGAAGTAGGCAAACGGACTGGCCCTCCTTAATTTAGCATATCTTCTATATTCGTCCATTTCCTGGGCCTGTTTATGATTTTTTTTAAAAAATCTTTATAAAAGTCAAACATTCACGATAACCTACTACAGAGAAAGATATGTAATGAATAGGCAAACAGGTAATTGCATTTTAAAAAGTCAGTGAAGCCTTTTGGTAGACTGGTTAAGAAGAAGGATGTATACAAACTGTTGTTCTTTTCGTTGGATTCAACAGAAAATACAGAAATAACATTACTACAGATAGAATAGAAAATAGAAATTAAATATGTCTACACGTAGAATAAAATACAAAATAAGTAACATTACACATATAATAGAAAATACAAAATAAGTAACATTACACATATAATAGAAAATACAAAATAAGTAACATTACACATATAATAGAAAATACAAAATAAATATTACTTCACATATGCTAAAAATTAGGGCATAACCGACTTTTGATCCGGAAATCGGATTATACCGGATAGTATGAACTTCCGATTAATCGGAGTCGGACAAGGCAGGAACGACCGATTCGGATAATAAAAATAATAAAGTTGAATTTCTATAGCACCGTGTCTAACACTGCGTGTCATTCGATAGTGCGTTAATAAAGTTAAATAAGAAGTCTGAAAAGTCCAATATGGTCAACACAACCACGCTGTGAGACAATCTATTTGAACCGATGGGTGAAAACCGGAAATGAAGCCGGATATGGTAAAGTACTAAGTAACATGCTAGACACGGCAAAACCAGATACCAGAAACCCGGAAACAGAAGAAGAAATTTTTTAGAAAAAATACGGATTTAGCATTTCCGATTAATCGAATCGTATCCGGAATCGGAAAAATTTCATGCCCAAAATCCGGAATCGGAAATCGGTAGAAAAATGCTAATCGGTTATGCCCTACTAAAAATACAATACAAATATTTACACACCAAATAGAAAATACAACGTTTATTTTATAGCAAACATAGAACTGAACATACAATATAAATAACTACACACACAATAGAAAATACAAAATAAATATTACTACACACAACATATGCTTAATACCATCCGATGCAAAATATCTAACATCTATGTAAATGTTTCTGATATCACCATGTCGACCACAATCCCTGTCGGAATTAGATTCTTTACAAGATTATGAATGGGTCAAAGGTCAGAAGACTTGTCACGTTTATTGCGCCATTTAGCAAGTATTTGTGAAACTAATCGTTCGTACTTTATTTATGTTCAAAACACAGGGAAATCACTCTTTGCAATCATACAGTTACGGACAGAGCATACCCTTCGTAAAAGTAGTCCAGAATAATAATAATAATAATAATAATAATAATAATAATAATAATAATAATAATAATAATAATAATAATAATAGGTAATTAAAACACATAGAATATGCCGAACATATTTAAGGTAGGAAACATTATTAGGTCTTTAAGTTTGTTCTTGAAGTCGCAATAGGTGGATTTTAACAGCACTCTTGAATGGTATCACTGTCTTTATGTCTAAGTTCAGTTGGCAATTCGATCCACGTTGATGGGCCCTGGTATCCAAAATAACAATGTCCATACGACCTCATTTTCATAATGGGAATAATGAGTGTACGACTGTCAGAAAAGGAGCTTAAGTATCTCGATGGTGTATACACATGGGTGAGGCCAGAAAGGTATGTTGGACTGGAGCCGACAGTGAAACGTAGCACAGAGTACAAATTTTGTGTTTGATTCTGGATCGCATGGATAGCCATTGTAGGGTACAGATCAGCGGGGAGGTGTGCTCTGGTGTACATATTGAGACGAACGAGAGAGAATTGGGTTACAATAGTCTTGAAAGTACTATTGAACACACAAGTGTTTTATTTGCATTAACTGAAAGATATTTGTGAATGGAGCTGATGTGTCTCACCTCAAGATATGCAGCCTTGCACATGTTCATGACATGTTGGTGCAAAGTAAGAGTACTGTCCAGTGTAACACCTAGGTTTCGTACTGACTGTGTGAATTTAATGATGGTGTTTTGATATATATTGTTTCAAGTAAACGATGTGAATGAAAACGTCTTTGTGTTCTGATCAGTATGGCCTCAGTTTTATCATCATTCATCTGCAGCTTGGTACATGTCATCCATGATTTCACATCAGAAATGCACCTCTCTCCACCTAGAATGGTAGCATCAATTTCAGTTGGATGGCTAGATTTGTATATTTGGGTGTCATCAGCGTACAATTGGTGAGACACTGGTTGATGATCTATGACACTTGAGAGCGGCTGAGTGTATATAATGAAGAGAACAGGTCCAACAACAAACCCCTGTGGAACACCACAACATAGGTCAACTGGGCTGAAGTGTATTCCATTTGCGGACACAGTTTGTGTCCTCTTGACCAAGAGGACTTGAATTATTTATTTGTTTGATTAGGATTTTTAACGTAGCTTTTAACAATTTATTTTACGATATGTACAGTGAGACAGTTTATAATGATGTCTAGCACTGAGGCATCATGCCGCAGACATGAAGCATGATGTCTCACCCAGTCACATTATCCTGACACCAGGCCGACCAATTATAACACAAACCTCTTAATGCTGAGCGTCAAGCGAGGCAGCTGTTAGTACCATTTTTGTAAGTCTTTGGTATGACTCAGCCAAGGATCGAACCCACGACCTCCCGCTTTTGGGGCGGACGCTCTAACCACTTGGCCGCCGGAGCGGTTCGGACTTGAATCACAGTAAGGCTGTATAACGAATGCCAAATAAATAATGGGGACGGTGAAATGATTGTAGTATGTGTCCAATGCTGCAGACAAATCAAGGAGGGCAAGCTCTGTACTCTTTCCGCTACCCGAAGCAGAGGGAGGGAATGTCATTAACTACTTTTAGAAGAGTAGTTTCAGTACTGTGGCAAGGGTGACGTGCAAACTGTACATTGCTAGAAAGACTGTTGGAATTCAGATGAGAAACAAGTTGGGTTCGAACAACCTTTTCTAATATTATTTTTGTACGAACGTGATGTTAGAAACTGGGCGGTTGTTCTTTAAATTGTTATGGTTGAGTGTTAGTTTCTTCAGCAGAGGCTTTGCAATGGTAAATTTAAAAAATTATCGGAGTTCCCCGGATGAGAGAGAGAGAGAGAGAGAGAGAGAGAGAGAGAGAGAGAGAGAGAGAGGTATTAATAACATCAGTTAGTGAACTCAATATTTAACCTAAGCACTCAAGAAGCAGTGATGTTGGAATCGGATCAAGTTCACGGGACTTTGGTGCACTGTTCATCATGATTGTACGTACTAAATCCATATAGAGGCCGGTTCAAGTGCTGCTAACGGTTGCCGCCGTAATTCTGTATCGCAATTGTATGGTGACGACGAGTCAATAGAAACTGTGTTGTCAAGTTTATCTCTAGTGGTTTGTATGTTGAAACGGAAGCAATTTGCAAACAGGTCCACAAGGTCGACTGGAGAGGGGGAAGTTTGAAGTAGTGTACATTTTACCTTGACATTAGCTTCTTAGTAACCTCGAACAGCTCTTTTAAGCTGGAACTTCCCGAGATCTTAGTAGTGTTCTGGTTTTATTTCGCTGAATGGACTATGTGACGTTCTTCTTAGCACCTTCATAGATTTGCTTATGAATAGTTAGTCCGGGTGAAAGTCAAAGCCTCTTAGCTTTACGGCGGTCTCTTTTAGTGGTGCGAAGCTGGTCCCTAACACTGCGTCTGCTACACCACGGACAACACTTTTGAATTGATTCTCTGTGCTTGGTGGCTGGTACATCTTTTTCGAGCAATTAACGCAGACAGTTATCGAGTTTTTCTGCTGTAGGAGGTAAGAAAGTTGTTAGATTTACTTGGATGTCATGCATTAGTTTGATTCTATTTATCATACGGATTTTTCTCTTAGTAGCGAATAAAAGTGGAGGGATAGGGACTAATACATCACGATGGCATGTAATGCAGAGGTGATCTGATGCAAGTTCGTGGGATACCAGGGAGGACAGTAGACCGTTATCATCGGGTCTATGAAGAATAATGTGTGATAATGATAATACACCGTGTGCAATAATTGTGCTGATGATATGAAACTGAACTGTCAGATGTTACATTAATGTATCATGTGACGTGCAGATTTAGATTTAGCAAGAAATTTGTAGTAGACAATAAAGTTTTTTTTTTTAAAAGACTCCATCCATGTCACACCAACCTCCGCATTGAAATTCTAAAAGCGCTAAGTGATCTACAAACTTGGCTCAGTTATATTGTAGATTTGTTGTGACAAATAAATACAGCTCGTGACTACCTATTTGTGTGCAATGCATGGAATGATAAGTAAATTTTCCACTTATTGAAAAGTCGTCAAGCACTTATTGGGTGGTGTCAAGCAGTCAAGCATGCACATTACCAAATAAGTTCATGGCAATATAATCTTACACATTCCACGTAGTTAAGGAACTACTTTTGAAGATGTATTAAGCATATTTATTTATTTTATAAATTGGCTACATTACACATTTTTTTTATTGGTCATTGCATATATATATATATATATCTATATATATATATATATATATATATATATATATATATATATATATATATATATATATATAGCAATCGGAGCCTTGGCCTTAGCTTTAAAGTAAAAAGATGAAACCTCGGACGTAATTCGCTGCCATTGTGAGTTATATCAGGAACTTGTGTTCACACGGCACCATTTAAATGCCGATTGACACAAATTAACCTATAGAACATTGTCGGTCTTTTATATCGCCAAATATGTGGTGCAGTCCGCCAGGCAAATCATTGAAACCTAGCATATGTAACGCTCGGAACATCCTCAGCCTTTACCGTAAAGTTGAAGAACATACGTAACTTGCAGCCATTGAGAAGCGTTTTTGTTTATATGATACAATATGGCGGCGGAAGGTGACGAAGTCAGTCAGAACATTGTCGGCCTCTTCACTCACGTTGTGGGGCCTTGAGTAGTCGAGTGGCATAAAGCGCTTACCGTTACGGATCACTGCCTTTTCACCTCTCAATTGCGTGGGTTCAAGTATCGGATTTGGGCTATGTGGGTATGTGAGAAAGATTGCCAATAGTTTATCTTGGGTCGGTGTTTTTTTTCCCGGGTTTTTCCTTCACCTTTTATACTGGCCTTTTAAACCCTACAGCAACAACTCTCACGTGGCACTCCGCTAAAACGAATCACGAAGCCCATCAAATTTATATTTATTCCAACAACTGCATCAGAGATTATTTTTCTAATTTGCATGAATGACCGAACGCGATATCTGAATTAGATTATCTCAACCAGCACTGTTTGGAAAGCACGGTGTTCTGGAGGGAAAAATGGATGTAATCAAATTCAAAGACAAAAAGAAATCTACAAAGTGGCAAAAGTTGTCTAAGGGCTACCGCGGTAGAAGGTTGTTGGGAAGGTGTTTAGCTTGCATCCTTCTGCCCCTACTTGGTAAATTCCTTATAAGACGCTCATGACGGCAAGAGGTATGAACACTTAATAATTGCTGCTTATGAAAATAAAGGAGTATCCAAATGAATATAAAACATTATCCCAGACTGATCAAACCAACAGCTTGTGAAAATGTTTATCTGTAGTAAGAACAACTGAAGTTTCTGAGAAAAGACCAACAACGTGGCATTCTATAAGACTCTCTTCAGAGCCTTTCTCAAATGTACTGGCTGGCAAATCACTTACAGAGGAAACGTATCATAAATAAGCCGACACATTTTGCTTTTGTAAAAATGGTATAGATAAAAAGTCTATGAAGCAAATTTCGCGCGTACAATTCTCTGACCTGACAACGAGGTAACTGGTCTACCACTATGAAACCGTTTGCACGAGAATGCATCCGTCATATACTGTGTTCCTCCAGCAAGACAAATGTCTGAACATTTGCAATAAAAGAGAGCACCTCCTCCTCCATTAAATCAACTAACGCAACTTGGTAACAAAGTCTACTCAGAGCTTGCGCCACATCCAAATCGGATATCTGTCAGTAATTGAAATTGCAATTTCAATATAATTCAGAAATAAATTAAAACGAAGTACCTTGATTGAAACAAACTGTATCTGTGTTAATTATTAACATTTATCTTATATACACTGGTCCGAAATTCATAATGGATTTGTAAAGTTCTGCACTCAGCGTACGCTGAGGACTGAACTACACTTATTCCTTATTTTTCATTACACTTATTCCTTATTGGTCATTACACTTATTCCTTATTGGTCATTACACTTATTCCTTATTGGCCATTACACTTATTCCTTATTGGTCATTACACTTATTCCTTATTGGCCATTACACTTACTCATTATTGGTCATTACACTTATTCCTTATTGGCCATTACACTTATTCCTTATTGGCCATTACACTTATTCCTTATTGGTCATTACACTTATTCCTTATTGGCCATTACACTTATTCCTTATTGGCCATTACACTTATTCCTTATTGGTCATTACACTTATTCCTTATTGGCCATTACACTTATTCCTTATTGGTCATTACACTTATTCCTTATTGGTCATTACACTTATTCCTTATTGGCCATTACACTTATTCCTTATTGGTCATTACACTTATTCCTTATTGGCCATTACACTTATTCCTTATTGGCCATTACACTTATTCCTTATTGGTCATTACACTTATTCCTTATTGGTCATTACACTTATTCCTTATTGGCCATTACACTTATTCCTTATTGGTCATTACACTTATTCCTTATTGGTCACTACACTTATTCCTTATTGGCCATTACACTTATTCCTTATTGGTCATTACACTTATTCCTTATTGGCCATTACACTAATGTGTTATTGGTCATTGCTCTTATTCCTTATTGGTCATTGCTCTTATTCCTTATTGGTCATTACACTTATTCCTTATTGGTCATTACACTTATTCCTTATTGGTCATTACACTTATTCCTTTTTGGTCATTACACTTATTGCTTATTGGTCATTACACTTATTCCTTATTGGTCATTACACTTACTCATTATTGGTCATTACACTTATTCCTTATTGGCCATTACACTTATTACTTATTGGCCATTACACTTATTCCTTATTGGTCATTACACTTATTCCTTATTGGCCATTACACTTATTACTTATTGGCCATTACACTTATTCCTTATTGGTCATTACACTTATTCCTTATTGGCCATTACACTTATTCCTTATTGGTCATTACACTTATTCCTTATTGGTCATTACACTTATTCCTTATTGGCCATTACACGTATTCCTTATTGGTCATTACACCTATTCCTTATTGGCCATTACACTTATTCCTTATTGGCCATTACACTTATTCCTTATTGGTCATTACACTTATTCCTTATTGATCATTACACTTATTCCTTATTGGCCATTACACTTATTCCTTATTGGTCATTACACTTATTCCTTATTGGTCATTACACTTATTCCTTATTGGCCATTACACTTATTCCTTATTGGTCATTACACTTATTCCTTATTGGTCATTACACTTATTCCTTATTGGCCATTACACTTATTCCTTATTGGCCATTACACCTATTCCTTATTGGCCATTACACTTATTCCTTATTGGCCATTACACTTATTCCTTATTGGTCATTACACTTATTCCTTATTGGTCATTACACTTATTCCTTATTGGCCATTACACTTATTCCTTATTGGTCATTACACTTATTCCTTATTGGTCATTACACTTATTCCTTATTGGCCATTACACTTATTCCTTATTGGTCATTACACTTATTCCTTATTGGTCATTACACTTATTCCTTATTGGCCATTACACTTATTCCTTATTGGTCATTACACTTATTCCTTATTGGCCATTACACTTATTCCTTATTGGCCATTACACTTATTCCTTATTGGTCATTACACTTATTCCTTATTGGTCATTACACTTATTCCTTATTGGCCATTACACTTATTCCTTATTGGTCATTACACTTATTCCTTATTGGTCATTACACTTATTCCTTATTGGCCATTACACTTATTCCTTATTGGTCATTACACTTATTCCTTATTGGCCATTACACTAATGTGTTATTGGTCATTGCTCTTATTCCTTATTGGTCATTGCTCTTATTCCTTATTGGTCATTACACTTATTCCTTATTGGTCATTACACTTATTCCTTATTGGTCATTACACTTATTCCTTTTTGGTCATTACACTTATTGCTTATTGGTCATTACACTTATTCCTTATTGGTCATTACACTTACTCATTATTGGTCATTACACTTATTCCTTATTGGCCATTACACTTATTCCTTATTGGCCATTACACTTATTCCTTATTGGTCATTACACTTATTCCTTATTGGCCATTACACTTATTCCTTATTGGTCATTACACTTATTCCTTATTGGTCATTACACTTATTCCTTATTGGCCATTACACTTATTCCTTATTGGTCATTACACCTATTCCTTATTGGCCATTACACTTATTCCTTATTGGCCATTACACTTATTCCTTATTGGTCATTACACTTATTCCTTATTGGTCATTACACTTATTCCTTATTGGCCATTACACTTATTCCTTATTGGTCATTACACTTATTCCTTATTGGTCATTACACTTATTCATTATTGGCCATTACACTTATTCCTTATTGGTCATTACACTTATTCCTTATTGGCCATTACACTTATTCCTTATTGGCCATTACACTTATTCCTTATTGGTCATTACACTTATTCCTTATTGGCCATTACACTTATTCCTTATTGGCCATTACACTTATTCCTTATTGGTCATTACACTTATTCCTTATTGGCCATTACACTTATTCCTTATTGGTCATTACACTTATTCCTTATTGGCCATTACACTAATGTGTTATTGGTCATTGCTCTTATTCCTTATTGGTCATTGCTCTTATTCCTTATTGGTCATTACACTTATTCCTTATTGGTCATTACACTTATTCCTTTTTGGTCATTACACTTATTACTTATAGGTCATTACACTTATTACTTATTGGTCATTACACTTATTCCTTTTTGGTCATTACACTTATTACTTATTGGTCATTACACTAATTAGTTATTGGTCATTACACTTATTCCTTTTTGGTCATTACACTTATTCCTTATTGGTCATTACACTTACTCTTTATTGGTCATTACACTAATTAGTTATTGGTCATTACACTTACTCATTATTGGTCATTACACTTATTCATTATTGGTCATTCTTTTGTTGCTTGAGCTTTAATGTCATAACTTTCCGTCATTGAACATACGATTGTATGAATTATTTTAGTGAAGATTAAGAATAAATTTAATTTTGAACAAACTCGAATAAGATATTTCTACAGTGCTTAATCTTAAGCATGTATTCATTCCCGAGATCTAGTAAATTCTCACCCATTAAACAATAGCAGCATGTAACGGCTAAAGACGTCATTCCATACATTCATACGCGTTAAAAAAATATGCTATTTTCGTACGATATTTATAATTTAAAAATTATTTCATTTAAGACGTTTTCTTTTTAATATTTAAATAGCAATTATTTTTTAACTGATTTGCGGGAAGGGTATATTATCTCAGCTAAAGTTCAAGAGGTTCGCCGCGTTGTACTTTCGTCTCGCCCAAAAATATTCAACAGTTCAAAGCACCATAATGTACATAGACTCCCTGAGTTAAATTGTGACCAATTTTAACAAGTACTTCCCATTTATGAAATCAATCCTATACGAAAAGTTTTGTGTCTTCTTTCATGGTTATAAATTGATGTAAATATGAAGGTATGTACGAAAAATGAACCAACAGGAAATTATATTGTATGGTATGTCTCGCTTGCTTCACATGTACAGTGCATGATCCAAACATTGGGCATATAAAATCTGGTAAGAAAATGAAGATAATTAAAGCTTTTATTTACCCTTTGTGATGCTTAACTTAAGTGCTAATTGTGAATCAAACCACGAATTTGCTTGACTGTAATGAGAGTGTCAATGAAACCGAGGTACAATCGATAACATGACATACTTTACCAACCCAACTATACACGCTGGATATATCTACGTTGTAGACTATTTATTCTTCATGGGGTCAGGCTGTTTTTTTTCTGAACCAGGATTTTCCTTCCTTTTAAAAATATCCCAGTCCAAGGCTACAATTTGTGTGTGTGTGTGTGTGTGTGTGTGTGTGTGTGTGTGAGAGAGAGAGAGAGAGAGAGTAAACTTTCAGTAACACCTAGAGATGACCTCCACGATCATAATACGAACCAAATAACTTGATTTATCGTTTCGTCTAAAATAGTGTTTCAAACCTGCTTTACTCCTATACACAATGCATCAACATGTATTAAAACTATTCCATCCCATCGGCGACAGCATTAAACAGTCTTTTCTTTACCACTGAAAAAATACGAAAGTATCTATTATATATATATATATATATATATATATATATATATATATATATATATATATATATATATATATATATATATATATATATATATATGTGTGTGTGTGTGTGTGTATGTATGTATGTATGTATGTATGTATGTATGTATGTATGTATGTATGTATGTGTGTGTGTGTGTGTGTGTGTGTGCGTGTGTGTGTGTGTGTGAATTCTCCCTGCTATTTGAGCGTCAGATTACATTTTAAAGTGTCACGTGACCACATTACTGGTCTGTCGAACTATATTTTCATACGTCTTACCTTAATCTTGTTGAAAGCGATTTTAAACCTTTTTACACTGAATGCAATCTTTGAGTCATGATTTTTCAACTTTTTGAATCAAAGAGGAAAAAAAACAACAAATTTTTGTTATATTTATGAAAATTGTATTGAGCAGTACTTCTTAATTTACAATGCAAGTAACGTCACAAAACTTTGAATATAACACGGTTTATAACCTCTTTATAAAAATTGTTGGACCGGACCCGAAAAAAAATATCTGATGTGCTTGCGCGGACACCATCAAATTCATATATGGCTGAAATAAAAGATGTCCACGGAACAGATAAGGTCTGTGTATTTGATACAGATGCAGACTAGTTTCACAAGTCTAGACGCCGACTAGCGTAAGCTACATCGCTTTCTTTCCAAAATATGTTTTGGGACAGGACAGCTCTTATGGCTTCGCCACTCACATCTGTGTCCAGTATAAAGGGGCGACTGAAGTCTCGTACAGCCAACACTGGTGCAGAGGCAAACGCGACGCGTAATTTTTCAAATGTCGCCTGATGTTCTTCTGTCCAGTGGAAAATAGAGTTCTTTGTCGTTAGCTGGTGTAAAGGGAGCTGAAATTTGATTATAGCGTCCTACGTTCCGCTGACAATAATTATAAAACCCAAGAAACCTCTGCAGAAGTTACTTTCTCATTACCAATGGCAACTCGTGCTGCTGAAATAGTATGACCAAGATACAGAACATCTCGCGTACATTTGCTGGGTTTAATCTTTAAGCCGGCCCCAACAAGACAAGTCAAGACCCGTGCTTGTCTTTCAAGCAACTGCTTAAACGTGCTTCCGAAAACAATCACATCGTATAGATGAATCAACTCCACTTCATATTGAAACTCGGCTAGGAGGGCTTCCATTAGTTTCTCAAAGGTCTCTGGCGCGTTGCATGAACCGAACGACATAACTTTAAATTGATAGACACCCCTTCCCGCTGCAAACGCTGTCTTAGGCCGATCAGCCTTCTCAACTTCTACTTGCCAGTACCCCGATATGAAATCTAATGTGGAGAACCAGCTCATGCCAGACAGTGAATCAATATTATCATTGATTCTAGGAAGAGGGTATGCATACTTCTCTGTAACTGCATTTAGCGCCCCATAGTCCACGCAAAACCTCTTCTGATGGCCCAGGAGCTTACTGACGGTTATATAACTCCATGTTTGCAGCATGTCGTCTGCTTGTATGTCAATCTATTGTCGTAACTGAAGCGGTAATCGTCTAGGTGGGACTCGAATTGGCGCGGCATTCTTGTCTTGACAGCGTGCTTGATACAGTTTACTCTGCCCAAGTCATGTAACACAGGAACATTCCTGTTTACCTGGAAAGAAAACTCAGGTCTGGAGTTTGCATTTCCACCTGCCTATAGACGTCTCCAAATAGATCTATGCACAAATATGTTTTTCGACTCAGTCCTTGTCAGCCAATCCAGTCTTCGTATAACTACGTCACTACTAATGAACCAACGCTACAGCGACTGAACATAGCGATAAGAAAACCTACTCCCAAAATCAAAAGTTTGGAACACCGTCACATAAAAAGAATCAGTTATACTATAGTGTGCAAGGTGATTTCTTCATCTTGCTAATTAATTATTAAGACTATAATTATCTTTCGGAACTTCCCAAATGGACACTTTCATACAAACATACCAATCAAACTATGCATGATGGAAACCACACTTGACATTGTCAAGATGGTAGCGAACGATGTTTAAAATACACTGTACGAAGCGATTTCCAGCTGGCAAATAGCTAGCAGATCCATGAGAAATAAATTTCATGTGTACAACGAGGTTAGAGAAAACGTCCTTCACAGAGTAATACGTATTTTGCGAGCCTTAAAACCAAGTCAACTATGACTTCAAAGCTCAACTGACACGACACACATTGTCATTCTCAGACCAAACTAGACCTGATACTCCCGTCAAATATTTGTTCAACACAAGTACTAACTAATAGGGACAAAAAAAAAAACAGTCCTCCAAGTAATCATACATAAAAACACCACTTTTTGTTATCAGTTTCTTTACTCAAAGAACAAACCAAACAAAAAGATCTAATTTATCAAACTCCGGATTCAAGCAGCAAACAACGTCTTCAAACTGTTCTGATCTTGCACTGCACACGATCAATCTATACAACTTATCCAAAAGAAAAACAACAACAAATAAGACATCTGTCATCACATAATTAATTCACTAGAATCACACTATTTACACAACCGACAGGCGCATTTCCATTTGGTTTTAACTGCGCAGCTTTTGTATCTCAACCCGTTTGACGCTTTGTCCTATGCCCAACTAATTAATAATCAAAGGGAAACGATTATTATCCACCCATACAATTATATTCTATCACCGGTCAGTGCTATAAGCACATGAAATAACTTAACTCAAATTCAAATATTGTGTGCAACTTAGTATAACATAGTGGCGTTTCGTCGTCGCGCCCTTCTTCGTACCATTAATTTGCTCCTTTGAGCCGTAATTGGAAATGGCGATGCTTCTTCTTCCCTCTCGGTTGCATCACCACTATCGTGCATATCTTCATGGTTATCGGTGTGTTTGCGTTCACTCTCAGGTCGCATCAACTAGGGTGTTAGTCGGTTTGAAGTGAACAATCTGAGTCGCCTTATATTAGTTCCTTGCGATCAGGTATGTAACATCCGTAATTTTCTTCACAATCCGCCAGGGTCAAGTTCATTTGTCTTATAGATTAGGTGATTTCCCTTTCTTTCTTAGAGTATGGTGCTTTTCTATATTCCAACACAAATCGAAGCAGATTCTCTGGTGCCTCGTCTGGTGTTTTGCCAACTAGGAGATCTGTACGGAGAATCACTTCTCTACCCAGCATCAGTTTGATCAGGGTGAATCCGGAGGAAGTCTGATCCGATGCATGATAGGCCATGCTCGTGAGAGAAAAATTATTGGTCCCAGTTTTCTGGTTTATCATCCACGTATGCTGTTAGCATCTGACATAAAGTTATGTTATGTCGTTCCATCATCCCGTTGCATTGTGGATGATAGACGTTCGTGTCTTCTTAATCCCTAATACTACACAGAACTCTTTGAATACGGCACTTTAAAACTGCCGGCCTTGGTCAGATAAAAATACACGAGGCAAGCCAAATATACAAATAAAATTTTCCAGGAACGCTCTTGCAACCGTGGTGGCTTCAATGTTAGGTAGAGGCACCACCTGAATCCATTTAGTGAAATAATCTCTAATTACAAGGATGTATGCATTACTTTCCTCCGTGTTCGTAAGAGGTCCCAAAATATCAAGAGCTACCAGCTCTCCTGCTTCCCCAGCTGGTATGACCTGAAGTTCGTTCTCTTTTATTTTGAAGAATATAAATTGGTCTGAAAATGCTTCAATAAGCACCCCCCCCCCCCGGGCAAATATAATAGTAATGTGTGTGATTTTATGAGATCGACCAAAATAAACGAATATGCAGGTATTAGAAGTAAATATTTTTATGATAATGCATTGAGTCCTATGAAAGAGGCTGCATGCATCATTGGTTGTGTATAGAAGAAAAATGTGTACCTTTGCGATCCAGTTTCCGAACCCCAATGACTGGAGCGTATAAGGAAAAACGATCATCCCTCCAAACGGTACTCTGTATAAACATTTTCAAAACCCGAGGAAAGAAATATAATTAAAGTCAAACAAGTCTATATTTGCTTTTAAATTAAAAGATTATTTCAGATTCCGATGGAATGCTGTGATAGCATCGAAACCTTATATTGTAGAGTTTCTTGAACGTATTTGGCCAATATATCGAATGAACTTGCGTAGTGTATGTACATTTTGAAAAGTTTATGTTGGTTCTAATTTCAGATTTCGATGACTTGGGTCTCTAACATCATGGCGGGCCGGTTCATCCCTTGCTTGATGCTTTGGATAGCAAGCGTGACTACTGACCTCACTTGCCCGGATCTGAGATCAATGTGCACATGTGGGATAAAATTGGTGTGGCACGAAGGAGCATGGAAAAACCTAGCTGTTGTGAATTGTTCTTCCGCAGGTCTGGTATCGATTCCAAACTTTTCAAGTCTGGAAGGACAGGACATTGATATGTTGATTTTAAGCAACAATAATCTAACAGATATTCCACCAAACGCTTTCAGAAATCTCACTGTAAAGGAACTCGTATTATCGCTAAATCCGCTCAAATCAATCAGGCAAAATTTATTCGCTCCATTAAAAGAGTCCTTAAAGAAGCTAGAGTTAGAAGGCGTTGAACTGTACATTGATGACGGGCTTGTCTTTCTTAGCAATTTGGATCAACTTAGAGCCTTGGACTTAGGTAAAAATCATTTGAAGAACGAGGACGGAGAATTGACTGGGGGGATATTTGATGGACTAGCACTATATTCCTTAAAAACGTTGGGTCTGAGAGTGATGAAAATGACAAAACTGAAAGAAGGTGCTTTTCGAGGACTTCCGAATTTAGAGGAGTTAGATATATCTGTTAACTATCTGGCTGAAATACCAAGCGAATTGAAAAATGTGAAAAATCTAAGAGTGTTAAACATGTATTCCAATGAAATAAATATACTAAAAAATGGTACCTTTGACGGCTTGAAAAACGTGGAGATCCTTTATTTTGGTGCTAATGAAATATCAACTATTGAAGAAGGTGCCTTCGCGGGTCTCGAAGACTCCTTACAGCGGATTAATTTGTATCACAATGCTTTGACGTCAGTTCCCGTGAACGCAATTGTCAACCTTAGGAAATTGAAAATGTTGGGGTTTGCTGCAAATAACATTCAAACAATAGAGAACGGCACCCTTGTAGGAGAGTACAGGCTAGAAATTCTAGAACTAGACAAAAATCCATTAACATACCACGAGGATATGTTCACGGGGGTTGAAGATTCCTTAACAACGTTATTCATCCGTGAAAACGAACTTACAACTCTTCCTTTACGTGCTTTACGAAAACTTAAGCGTCTATCCCACCTCGATGCTGCAGATAATCATATTACTGAAATAGACAAGTTATTCTTTGGAAATATAAAGCTTTCTAAAATCTATCTAATGCGGAATAAGATTTCAAAAGTTGATCCGAGTGCTTTCGAATCTCTTCCAAATGGAATAATTCTTGACTTGAACAAGAATCTTCTCACTGATATATCTTTTATTCTAAAACTTGAAGAATGTAAGTTCGAGGACGTTGATGTGTCAAGTAATCCTGTGATATGTGACTGTTCCATTGAAGAAATACTTAATAGTGGTAGCGTAGCCTTCGCTATCAATGGAGAATGCTCTTTTCCAGAAGACGAGAGCAAAATATATAGGTTTGATAGTCCTCAATTAATGGAAAGACTTGTAGCATCATGTAATAGGACGAAACAATATGCATTCTGTTGGCCTTCAGTATACGAAGCCTCAAGTACCAGTCGAGTTACTTTAATGAATGTTCTAGTAGCCATTATAGCTTTAATAACCTACTTACAGCCACATGTATAATACAATATAGGTAATGAGATTTATGGCCACGATATTCGGATACAGTCAATAAAAACCCGCACAAAAATGCGAATTAGTAATGGTAAATTTTACAAATAACTTCAGAAGTGCTCTATGCTATTAATTATAAGAAAGAAAACCAGAAAGCGTGTTCCTGCAATATGACGTTACATGTTTCTTTAAGGAACAGCTTTCAGTGAAAGACACGAGATGAAATGTTCCGATTTATGACGATATATGATTCTACAAGGAACATCGTTCACTCTGTGAAAGACATAAGATGAAACTTTCATATTTAAAATATACTTTATAAATGCTCAATGTAAATTTTTCCTTTTTTTATTATAGCAAAACGTGTTTCATTAATTGAGCTATCTTTAGTACATCAAAATTAGAATCACGAGTCCTTCGCTGTATTTCGGCTTTTTACAATGCATTTTTAGAAATAACTGTTATTGTTAGTGCTGGTGCAGTTCGCACACACACACACACACACACACACACACATACATATACATATATATATATATATATATATATATATATATATATATATATATATATATATATATATATATATATATATATATACAACATATTACAATTTATTGCTTAAAAGAGGTCTAGGACGGATATAAATCGGTCCGAATACCAAATATATTCCAGACAGTCTACGGAACACCCTGCGGAATTCTCAAATGTAACAACATTTTTATATATAAAAAACCTACAAATCATGATGTTAACACTTTTATCAGTCAAGCGCCGGAGTAGACAGTATTTATCTCCATGAAAGTGTTACAAACTTCTTTTTAGAAATGCTTTTCTCCCTCTGTTATTAACTTGCATCTGTTGGACACTTATGCTTATCATTGGTATTGGTGCTTCAAGCCATCATAATAGTATGTTGATGGGAAAATTCAAATTTACATTTGAAACATAAACAGTCTACAACAAAGAAGAAAATTTCCTCAATTTTGTTTTAAGGATCACGTGACACAAGACTTTTGAGACATGTTCGGATAAAATGCTCAAGTTGATTTTGAAACTATTAAATATCAGCGCAAAATAACTTTTTCAAATTCCTGTACAACATCCAATATGACAAATAAGAAGTGATCGTGATGTAGTTTTGATGTGATTGAGTTATTTAAATGTTTATGTCATATATATATTGTTTATTTTGTTTTCTTTTAAGTATCGTTTTCGTTCCTTTGGGGATGGGATGGACATGAGAGTTTTTCTACATTATGTTTCTTCACTTCAGTATCTTCATAAAATAATTATGCATGGCTTCGAAGAATCGGCCACACTTCATTTGTGGCGAACGATTTATTTCAGAGGTATTACTGATATGTCCAATTCAAATATATTACTGATACATCCAATTCAAAGATATTAACGATATGCACAATTCAAAGATATTAACGATATGCACAATTCAAAGATACTAATGATATGCACAATTCAGAGATATTAATGATATGCACAATTCAGAGATATTAATGATATGCACAATTCAAAGATATTAACGATATGCACAATTCAGAGATATTAATGATATGCACAATTCAAAGATACTAATGATATGCACAATTCAGAGATATTAATGATATGCACAATTCAAAGATACTAATGATATGCACAATTCAAAGATACTAATGATATGCACAATTCAGAGATATTAATGATATGCACAATTCAAAGATACTAATGATATGCACAATTCAGAGATATTAATGATATGCACAATTCAAAGATACTAATGATATGCACAATTCAAAGATATTAACGATATGCACAATTCAAAGATACTAACGATATGCACAATTCAGAGATATTAATGATATGCACAATTCAGAGATATTAATGATATGCACAATTCAGAGATATTAATGATATGCACAATTCAAAGATACTAATGATATGCACAATTCAGAGATATTAATGATATGCACAATTCAGAGATATTAATGATATGCACAATTCAAAGATACTAATGATATGCACAATTCAGAGATATTAATGATATGCACAATTCAAAGATACTAATGATATGCACAATTCAGAGATATTAATGATATGCACAATTCAAAGATATTAATGATATGCACTCTTCAAAGATATTAATGATATGCACAATTCAGAGATATTACCAATGTGCCCAATTGTTAGATATTACTTAAGAGATGCTACTGATATGCCCAAACGTCCGTTGTTCATTTTTAAACAAATGGAGTGCTGTCATGAATTGCAGAGAGAGAGAGAGAGAGAGAGAGAGAGAGAGAGAGAGAGAGAGAGAGAGAGAGAGAGAGAGATTTTATGTATATAGAAAATATTTAATGAAATGCAAAGGATTCATTATACAAATGATTTTTTGGAATTCATTATACAAATGATTTTTTGGATTCATACTCCAAAGTTATTATCTCTAATAATGATAACATTCTTAGCAGCATTATTTGTCCTATATTTGTTTGCTTCATATCGGTAACGACGCAATTGTGTAATAGCATAATTTATCTCTACGCTGGTTAAAAACTAGCAACAGGTATGTAGCTTTATTTTTTCCAATGTTGTAAAAGTATGTCTTGATGCCAAGCAATCTTTCCTGAATAAATATAATAAAAATACATTGAGATAGCTTTTTTAAGTGATTATTTTTAACGAGAATACTTCTTTTGGCAGACAGACTTTCGGCTGTTTCGCTATATATGCGCTTTACATAAAACCAAGAAACCCCGAACGATCACCCGCCAGTCGTGTCGTTCGTTCCTAATTTCATTTTAGACGAAGTGAGGTAAACTATATACAATACAGACATGGGCTGGACCTTGCGATGTGCCTCATAAACATGACATCTTATTACAGCTGCTTCGTTATAAATGGTATTACATTTTTAAAATTAAAGTTGACGTTCCTTGCAATGTAACTTTTTTCAGACCAAAAAGAAGAGAAAAGTATTGTTGACATTTGGTGTCTAATGACATGAGTCAAATCGTTTACGGCCCACCTCTCTGATGGCCTAAGTGGTTATAGAGTCGCGAGTTCGAACCTTTGCCTGTTAGATATCAGTAGGACTGATCGGTCTGTTGTCATGATAACGTACTGGATGGGACATCACGATACATGTCTGCGGCGTGATGCCTCAGTGCTAGACGTCACTATAAACTGCCTCACTGCAGACATCGTAACCATATAACTGATTTTTTTTTAAAGTTACGTTAGAACTCCTAATCACACGCAATCAAATTCAAATCACGTATGTGATATTGTTTGGAGTGTAGTTCGTGCGCAATTCAGTTTGTTTGGAGTAGTTGCTAAAAAAAGGGCATTAAATGATAAGGCAATACTATATACAAGACACAATATATGAACTTGTACACTGTTTTGGCGGCCAGTGTAACTGGTGAAGGAAGATCCCAGGAAAAGCCATATAAGAACCACCCAAAAAAAGGGGATGCTTTCTCACGTACCCACATTGGCCGAACCCGAGGCCAAAACTCGAACCCACGCAGACGGCAGTTAAACATACATACATACATACATACATACATACATACATACATACATACATACATACATACATACATACATACATACATACATACATACATACATACATACATACATACATAATATTAACGATATCTAAAATCTAGTCACACCCTACGTGTGATATGTTGACCATGCGTAAACATATACGTTAGACCGTTATCAATCGGCTCTAATTAAAATTCAATTCATACCCCAAACAAAGCATATTCCATCCCTTGTAGTCAGGAATGTATTTGGTGTCTAGCCCATACGTCATAATTATCGGTTACATGTTACGCTGACCACAACAGAACATACTGCGAAATTATCTTCACAACAGTTTTGCAACAGTACGCTGGCTCACGTATATGCTTAAATTAATCGTATCTTGTCATGAACACATCTATCAAACACAGGATCGGATGCATGCAAATGTATTTTACCCACAGTAACATAACGTTTGTTTAATGCCCCGTAGCATAGATGTTTGCTGGAAAAAAACTATTTTCCACAATCTCCGAGTTCAATAAGAGTTAAAAGCATTCAAAATTGATCTAACCACAACTGATTATTAGCCTCTGAATTCTAAAAATGGGAAAAACGACTGTTAGTCGTACATATATGCCGATACATCTGAACAAACTCGTGAAAATTAATGAGAGTAAAGTATGTCCCAAGACACATGTCTGCCACTCCGTGCCCATGATGCATTGCAAATGTTTTCATATTTGTCCTCTAAACACACACACACACACACACACACACACACACACAGACACACACACACACACACACATCCATCTATCTATCCATCCATCCATCTATCTATCTAATTATCTATCTATCTATGTATCTATCTATCTATCTATCTATCTATCTATCTATCTATCCATCCATCCATCCATCCATCCATCCATCCATCCATCCATCCATCCATCTATCTATCTATCTATCTATCTATCTATCTATCTATCTATCCACCCACCCACCTCGATCGATCGATCGATCGAGAGAGAGAGAGAGAGAGAGAGAGAGAGAGAGAGAGAGAGAGAGAGGGAGAGATATAAATGGAAACGCGAGATCAAGGAAATATAATATAAATAATAATACCCTAATACTGTCTTATGTTCCTGATATTTCACACACGTAAAATAATAATGCAATGACATCACACCAGGTATTCATATTCAACGGAAGTGATATCCGCCTCAAGGGTAACACAGAGGCATCCGAATTAAAATAGAGTCTTACAAGTGGACATTTATAATCCGTTTTTGTTATTTAAATATTTTAAACAAATTTAAGAAACAAATAAACCCTAGCTTGCGTTTGTATTTGTTTCATTCATAGCTTTTATTCTCTTTAAAAATGTCAGTGTGTTTCTCGCTAGGAACGATTCGACATCGACGTTTATAATACTACCTCATACTTTTCATATCAAAATGGTTAGGGGCCATGTGAGACCTACTTTGCGTAACAAATCAAGGTCAGTGATAAGGACCGTTGAAAACCAGCATATGCTGTCGGTGATTTGTTGTCCATTTATCACAATGTCGGGCAATTTTCAACAGATCCTTTTACGTACGTTTCCCCATCTGGCTGATAAGCATTGAAAAACTACATCTGGTAGAAACGGCACTCTTGTCCTAATTTCGACACCTAATTTCATGGCATGTTATAACCGTGATTATCGAAGATAATGCGAGATTACAAGAGATAATGCGAGATTACAAGAAGATATTGTGTACACATGCGTTTCGCATCAGCAGAATTATGTATGCTTGAACGTGATCACGATACAATGCAAATTTTTTATCGTTTCTTTTGGATATGTGTTATATCTTTTTTGCTTTGTATACGTCACACACACACACACACACACACACACACACACACACACACACACACACACACATTCGTTCTCCAGTCCGTCTAACTTTGGTCTCCGTTCATCGTTTTTTGTGGCAACGACAAAATCGCTGATGGTATCCCTTTCCTGGTATCGTTTAAGGAGATTGGCATGATATAGCTTCTCCTTAGTCGGTAGTCGTATCCAATTGGTTTGACCTACGACTTTCCCGGTTACGACGCACTGCTCCCTCGAAGAAACTTGCAACTTGTTCTTTTCTTGGGGCAACAGCAACAACACGTTGTCGCCTGCGTCATACTAGCGTGGTTTCGTGTGCTTGTTTTTTTAAAATGGTTTAACGACATTTTTTAAGCACAATATAGGCTGTACATGGCGGCCAGTATTAATGGTGGAGGAATAACCCGGAAAACCCCCGGAAAGAACTACCGACCCACGAGAAGCTACTGGCAAGCTTTCTCACATAACTACATTAGCCGAATCTTAGACTCGAACCCACGCAGACAGAGGTGAGATGACAGTGATCCGTAACGGACAGCTCTTTAGACCACTCGACCACTCGGGGCCCCAATCGCGCGCTTGTTGTAATACTTCGCTTGACGCGCCTTCGCTCGCTTAAGGTTCTCCTGTACGAGTGAACAAACTTCCTCAAGTTTGTTTCGCAAATCCACGACGTACTGATACGTACGTACCTCTTAGACAGCGTGATCGTCCGTCCACAGCTGTCTCAGTACGGCAACTGGGCCATGTACGGTCCTCCCGTACAAGAGTTCAAACGGAGAAAACCCTAAATTCGCTTGGGGTACTTCCCGATATGCAAAATGCATTGCAGGAATATACCGATCCCAATCTTTGTGGCGGCCTTCGCACAGCTTCTTGAGCGTGTTCTTCAATGTCCCGTTTCACCATTCGACTAATTCGTTACATTGAGGGTGATACGATGTAGTCATGCGGTGTTTAATTGGCATCAGTCGGTTTACCTTTGCCATCACGTGATCATTAGTAGCCAATGATTCAGATTATTTTGTAGCTACATGACTCCAAATAATGATGAAATGCTCTGTTTGTTTAGATAACGTTTCCTTATGAATAAAAACCATGTTGGTCTAAAGTTTATTTTCTCCATTTCCCCCCCCCCCCCCAAGGATTGTTTAGCTAAATGTAATTGCAGACTACCTATAGCCACATGACTCAGACTATTTGTAACCACAGGAATCAGACTACCTATAGCCACAGGACTCTGACTGTAGCCACAAAATTCAGACTACCTAGAGCCATATTTACTCAGACTATTTATGGCCACAAGATTCAGACTACCTAGAGCCTCATGACTCGACTACTTGTAACCATGTGATTGAGCCTATCTACAGCCACAGGATTCTGAATATTTGTAGCCATATGATTCAAACTACTTGAAGTCATAGGACCCTAACTACATATACCACAGGACTCGGACTATTTGTAGCCACGGGACTCTAAATAATGACAAAATGTGGGTTTTTTCTTAGATGGCGTTTTCTTATGTATCTGAAGCTTTGTGGATCTAACGTTTCTATTCTTTCCTCCAAGTTTTCCCCCTAGAATTGTTCAGCTAAATATATTCGCTTTGCATCGAAAATATCATTATGACGTCGTACCACAGGCGAGTACGATTGTTTAAAGGAACTGAAGTTGTGAGACGATTTATTATATTTGACGTTTGGAATGACAATGTGTTAAATTGGTTGAGAGGTAAGTTTAGCTGATTTTAATATCCTGTTGATATATTTTCAACAACTTTAAATAAATTGTATCGATTTAAATTATGTGTATCCTTTTTTCCAAAACACACGTTATCACAACAAACCACACGCACATACGTTATTCATCGCCAGTAACACACACACACACACACACACACACACACACACATTAAATTATCATAATGACGTTCTATTCCCCAACCGAACCTTTCTCTCTAACTGTATTGGTTGGTAAGACAGCAGACTAATCGACCAAGAGAACACAACAAACCACACGCACATACGTTATTCATCGCCAGTAACACACACACACACACACACACACACACACACACACACACACACACACATTAAATTATCATAATGACGTTCTATTCCCCAACCGAACCTTTCTCTCTAACTGTATTGGTTGGTAAGACAGCAGACTAATCGACCAAGAGAACACATTAGGATGGGCATTCAGTAAATGCGTTGATGAAAGTCTCCCCAGCCCCAGTACCACCCCCCTCTCTCTCTCTCTCTCTCTCTCTCTCTCTCTCTCTCTCTCTCTCTCTCTCTGTATTGGTTGGTAAGACAGCAGACTAATCGACCAAGAGAACACATTAGGGTGGGCATTCAGTAAATGCGTTGATGAAAGTCTCCCCAGCCCCAGTACCACACCTCTCTCTCTCTCTCTCTCTCTCTCTCTCTCTCTCTGTATTGGTTGGTAAGACAGCAGACTAATCGACCAAGAGAACACATTAGGGTGGGCATTCAGTAAATGCGTTGATGAAAGTCTCCCCAGCCCCAGTACCACACCTCTCTCTCTCTCTCTCTCTCTCTCTCTCTCTCTCTCTCTCTCTCTCTCTCTCTCTCTCTCGATCGATCGATCGATAAAAACAGTTGTAAGGTCGGTAACTATGCTAATTCAATCATAACACAGCTTAAATCAATTGAAAATAAATTTAAATGTTTGAAATACTTCTTGCTGGTTCGTTATATTGCTTAGTTTATGTTTCCCACTTGTTTCAGTAAGCGAGCCGGTATGTGAATGTCTGCGCGTTTGGTAGAGGACACACTGGACAGGGCTGCGAAGAGTTAATTTATTCCGTAAATATCCAGTTGCTTGTAGCCATAGATTTGAACGAGTTCACTGAGCCACAAAAAAACATCCAACCAAGCAAAGAAATGATTCACAACGTCCACAACAAACGTGAGACACGCAGTATTGAAAATACTATTCTGATCGTTTACGCACTTATTTCAAAGAAATGTAATCATTGATCTCGAGGGTCTATACAAATAGCATAGCAAAGCATGTTGAGGCCATTGGCTATCGAAAATCTATCAGATACGTACCCTTTTACAAGTCAGTCAAAACATAATATTCTAGACAAAATTGAAACTGAAGGGTTTGGTAGAAATCTAAGAGCGTCAGAGCTAAAAAGCCAAGATTACAAAGTGGTCCCATCTGATTAAAATCAGATCTCCACTGTCCTACATGAAGATCTAACAGTGACTGCTTAAAGGTCAGTGGAGATCAGATTTTAATCAGATTGCAAAGAAGTCTTATTTCGGCTGGCTAAATGGATTGACATAGAGCAGCTACTTTGCAATTTTACCCGTTTTGATACATTGTTTTAGATTAGGCCTATAGCAGGCTTGCGGCAGAAGCCACATGGGTCATATAACTAGTTGAGATCACTCCAACAGCTATCATGCAAGTAAGTAACAGGGTATACACATTTTTTTCTAGCTGGTAATAAGAATAGTAATAAATATACTTAGATTTTTGCATCTTGAATTTCCTCAGAATGGACTTTCTTAGCTCTGCCAATACGAATTACATGACCCACGTCATAGGTTACAAGACTTGTAAAATTGTACTGTAATTTCTATTACACTTCCAACAGAATTCATCATTTTTTTTACTTTACTCAAAACGAAATGAATGTGTTATTCATTAGTCTTTTAAAATAAGTTCAATTAAAAGATTTAATATTTTTCTCACATTATGATTCCAAAGAATCAATGACAGAACATATTCTGCTCTAATCACATGAACCTCGCATGAAATTGACTCAGATAACAAATCCAGTCCATCACAAGCAGAAAATCAGAAATGACTTGGACCGACAGTAAAACAAAATCCAATAATTCCAGACCAACTATAAAAGTTGCTTCAATGCGCATTCATTCAAAATATTACTCTAAATTTCAATTTTAAGTAGAGCAAAACGAATTTGCCATAAACTAATGCCTTGACACTCCAATACAAAATATATATAGTGTCCCAGTTTTTAACGGTTTAGGATATGAACCATATTCAGGCACTCTAACATACTTTGATACTTCATCTTTAGGAATTACATTAATCTAACGCAAATAATTTATTTTCCTTAAACTTAATGTAATGCCTGTCACCAATGTAATATTAAGATAATTTTCTGATAAAATTGATTTTTTAGAAGGCGATATAGAATTATACAACAACAAAACAACAACAATGAAAGGAAACAATACAGTAACATATAATTTACAACGCGAGATTATTACCCTACGTTACAACATACTCTTTCTCGTACGTCGAAATTGAATTACTATATTTTATTGATTTGTTACATATTTTCCAATATTGTTCTGAATACTATTATTCTAAAGCAGATAATCTAATATATCATATACGTTATAAAACATCAAAACGCAGATAACTTATAAACTTTGTGTCAGTTACATCGCTTGATAACAACTTCACTCATAAATGGGATCATAAATGGTGTGTGTGTGTGTGTGTGTGTGTGTGTGTGTGTGTGTGTGTGTGAGAGAGAGAGAGACAGACAGACAGACAGCGAGTTTATTAGTGGAAACAAACGTTCATTTTGAAAATTGGTTAGAATTGGCTTCAAGTAGACTTTGTATAAACAAATCTCATCGCAAAGAACATACAACTAGACTTGATCCAGGAAAGTCGGCTTTTTTATGTAATTGTGTCCTATTCAACTTTACTTAAACTGAATGGATAATACTTTATCACTATTGTGTTGTATTCAACTTTAGTTAAACTGAAAGGAAATGTAATAAACCATTTGCAGAGATGTAGACACTTTGCCTGCGTTTCTTTCTGTTTTACGGCAGAATTTGTATAAGAATTAGCTACTGTTCAGGAGACAAACCATCGCGTACATAATTGGCCTGAATCTTTACTTCCAGACATATTTTTCTAATCCATCGTAAATATTAATCAGATAGCCTCTTTTAGTCATTTGCCCAAGCCGTCTTCCAAGTGTCTATGGCAAATGTATATCTCGCAAACAATATTCTTTCTTTACTTTAAATCTTGAGACTGAATCTTTCATGAGAATTTCAGACTATTACTTGAAGGAAAAGCATTGAGAATGACCTATAATAATTTACTGCATTGTGTATGCTTCAACTACCGAAGCCTGAGGATAAATGTGCAGAAGAAGTAATTGTTATCTCTTTCTAATAACAATTTAACTATATGCGGTGTCTCTTGGTTTATACTAAAATCCTCTTTTACGCAAAATCACTAGCAGACGATTTTAGCTACGGACACTGTGCCGTCATTGATTTATCTGTATGGTTTTAAAGATCAAAAGGAAAACAATAAAATTAAATAAAGATAAATTCGCTCAGAGTTAAAGCACAATTTTATTAGATCAACGGAAGGTTTTATGATCCTTTTAGTTGGCTGTAAAGACAGATCCTAACAAGTATGCTTGATTAGTCGAGGACTTACATATTCAAAAGGAGAAACAGCAGCCGACCGAAAATGGACATGGAGTGCCGCCGTCCCTTTTCGAGCCCGACCTGAATTGACATCTTGGACAAGGACACCAGCAAATAGCGATGACGACGACAATTGCAGTTCACGAGTTTGAGAAAACTCATGATGATACTGCATTTTGTTTATATTATCCCTGGCATGGGAATGTACATACAAGCTCAATGACGGTTTGAATTCTTGTGAGAGAACTCATGATGGTATTACATTCGGCATCCCTCACATGGTAATGAACATACCAGCTCAATGACGGTTTGAATTCTCGTGAGAGAACTCGTGGTGGTACTACATTCGGCATCCGTGACATGGGAATAAATACGACGGACCATGAAGGTTCGAAGAATCGTGTCAGACATAACAGAATAGAGGGCTCATGGGTACTAGTTTTATACATTGAAGCTACCAGTATTCATCATTTAGTAAACATAGCTGTTGCCGATACAAATATTTGTAGTTTACGGCAAAAGCTATATTTCACCCATAAATTGTATAATTTGTTATTACTCATCACACTTTCTGTTTTGAAGAGACAGAATTACAGGATTTAGACAGTATACCAGTCCCAGGATAAGACACCATTACGAAAAACAGATCACGGTAGTTTGAGAAAATCAAGTTCTGTAATTTATTTATCAGAACAAATTGTCTCAGTATATATGATTAAAAGCGAATCTTAATATGTTGTTCTGGTTTGAAATGGTTTTTAAACATACAAGATTTAACGAAAATGCTACATGCTGTGTTGTATCTTCCAATTAAAGAGTGTAATGACTTCGAAATTAAATTACATTAACGAATGGATGAGCTTGATTTTTCTAGTAGTTTTTTTAACGCATGTATATCGAATTTAATGAATAAAATTAAAATTAATATTCACACAAACCTAAATATTTTAGGTAATTATGGAACTGCGGAGTTTGGAAACTTAGAAAACATAACAATCATTATGTTCGATTCACTAAATGGTAAATGGTGATATATAAATTTTGCCACTTTCATGTAAGTCAAACAAGAAAGTCGTCCAGTGTCGTGTTTGATTTAGAACGTACCCTAACAGAATAAGTAAAAGTTCAGTGAAGTAAGAGAAATGATGACGATGTCTATCATAATTACTTGATATTTCACGGCTAAAAGTATTGTTAACCTTTGAATGCCAAAAATATTTATATTTTAGTTTGTGGTATTTTGCTATAGTGAAAACAGAATGATGAAGAAACAAAAATGTCACAACAATAATTATGGAATTTACAGTACATTTGATACGCCATATTATACAATAAATAAAATTATTAAATACGTTCCACTCTCAAGTCCCGCAATACGTAATTAGCAGAATCTTACGAAATTACGTCAAGTATTAAGCACGTTATGCGCAATTACATCATCATAATCATCATCAACATCATCATCATCATCATCATCGTCGTCGTCGGCGGCGGTGGCGTCGTCGTCATCATTATCATGATCATCATTGGCAACAACACTTTGACTTTAAGAAACTTTTAATCTGTGATTATTCAAATAATTAAAATAATTATTTTAGTGAATCCAATCCGAAGATTGTTGTTTCCTTGTTTTGATTTTGATGGGGAAAATAATATAAAAAGGAACACAGGAAATAATAGAGAAATTGACCATATCGGCAATTTAGACACCTAAATATGTT
This sequence comes from Unio pictorum, assembly GCA_030141615.1. NCBI lineage: Eukaryota > Metazoa > Mollusca > Bivalvia > Unionida > Unionidae > Unio > Unio pictorum. The sequence goes on from JARLTB010000205.1 coordinate 593,888, forward strand.
GTATAAAATGGTATATTCATCTTGACCTTACAAACTAAAGTAGATTCTGACCTCGACTTGCTAATTAAATCTAATCTCATTACGTAAAGAAGAAAACAACGACGATAGGCTGAGTTACATAAATTGGGACGATATGCTGAGTAACATGAGTTGGAACGATAAACTGTGCAACATAAATTTTGGAAGATATACAGAGTAACGTGAATTGGGACTATCTACAGAATAACACGAATTGGGACAATGTACAGAGTAACATGAAATGGGAAAACGTACAGAGTAGGCCTGTAGCGATTATTAGCGTTGTATTCAGTACCGGATTAAGCTAGTGCGGTGCCTGTAACATATGTCATAAAGGGGATCTAATTGTTTTATATAAAAACCCACATAAATATTAAAACACATCAATATTTATCTTACATAGTAAAGAAATTGTATTTTTTTTTTCATTTGCTATACAGCCAGATAATACGACAAATATGTCTGATATTGCAGTAATAGTATTTACTATTATTTACATGTATGTAATGGATAGCTTGAAATAATGCAGAGAGGGATCCTGAAAGTGCGGAGCTCTAGGCATATGCTACTTTTGCTACTAGGATAATCAGGCACTGGTCGTATTCGCTTCGGCCCGGAATAATTGTTTAAATGATGTATTCGTATTCGGTCGAATGGTATAATGCAGCCGAATACGAATAGTATAACTCATTGTAATTATAACTGAGAACGTCAATTCGTATCGACAACCAATTAAACAAATTTCGGAATGAACCTTGTATCCTGAGGGATATTGATCCAGTGCCATGGTGGCAGACCAATGCTGACAGATTTCCTTTACTCCGTTGTCAGAAGGCCCTCCAACAAGTGTAAGAAGTAAATGTCTATTCATTGCTGCCGGCAACACCATGTCAGACAACAGATGTTGTCTACTGGCAGGTATTGTCGAGAGACTCGGTTATATATATATATATATATATATATATATATATATATATATATATATATATATATATATATATATATATATATATATATATATATATATATATATATATATATATATATATATATATATATATATATATATATTCTTTATGCAGTACAACCGCTCCGGTGGCCTAGTGGTTAGAGCGTCCGCCCCAAAAGCGGGAGGTCGTCGGTTCGATCCCCGGCCGAGTCATACCAAAGACTTACAAAAATGGTACTAACAGCTGCCTCGCTTGATGCTCAGCATTAAGAGGTTAGTGTTAGGACTGGTCGGCCTGGTGTCAGGATAATGTGACTGGGTGAGACATCATGCTACATGTCTGCGGCATGATGTCTCAGTGCTAGACATCACTATAAACTGCCTCACTGCAGACATCGTAGCAATATGACTGAAAAATTGTTAAAGCTACGTTAAAAATCCTAATAAAAAAAAATCTTTATGCAGTACTAACTGTTGAACTACTTTAGTAAATTTGAATCTTGCTATACATTAGTTAACGTATAAAACATTATCAAGACCTTTATTTGTAACACTTTGATATTTTGGTAATGCCTTAGTTACTTTTAGCCTTCACATGTTCGTTGTTAGTTACTTTATAATTAATTAAAATGTCATTAGATCTACTGATTTATTTTTATAGCATTCAATCACTATTTGTATTCGTATGCGGTCGAATATTTAAGGGTCACTCAGCCAAATAGTTAAAACCACTAGTCGGTACAACCCTAGTACAGAATAACATGAATTAAGACATCGTACAGAGTAAGATGAGATGGGACTATGTACAGAATAACATGAATTAAGACATCGTACAGAGTAATATGAACTGGGACTATGTACAGAAAAGACAAATATGGACTATGTACAGAGTAAGATGAATTAGGACATCGTACAGGGTAAGATGAATTGGGACTATGTACAGAGTAAGATCAATTGGGACTGAATTGGGACTATGTACAGAGTAAGATCTATTGGGACTGTGTACAGAGTAAGATCAATTAGGACTATGTACATAGTAAGATCAATTGGGACTATGTACATAGTAAGATCAATTGGGACTATGTATAGAGTAAGGTCAATAGGGACTTTGTAAAGAGTAAGATCAATTGGACGATATAGTGAGTACCACGAATTGGGACGATATACTTAACAACATGACCGCTCCTATGGCAGGGTTGTTAGAGCATCCGCCTTGGATACGGGAGGTCGCGGGTTCGAACCCCGGCCGAGTCATACCAAAGACATCATACTGGTACTTACAGCTGCCTCGCTAGGCGCTCGGCATTAGGAGGTTAATGTTAGGACTGGTCGGCTCTGGTGTACAGATAGTGTGAATGGGTGGGACTTTATGTCGCTATAAACATCCAGACTGCAGACAACGTAGCGATATGATTGAAACAATTGTTAAAGCTACCTTAAAAATCTAAATCACACACAATACGCACAGATATACAAAGTAATATGAATTGGAACTTTATATAGAGTGACATGAATTTTCACTTCGAATTTAATAATCTCTAACGACTAAAACCTTACGCCTATAAGAGTCGCCTCCCTTACAATTAAACGGGGCAACACATTCTCGTAAATGCCGATGTTATCAACGTAATGCAAGAAAGAAAATATCGTTTTCATTTTTGTAATTTTTTTTTGTTTTGTTATTCCAACTTTATTATGATACGTTCCATTTTCTGTTTTGATATTTAATAGAGAGAGCATGAAACTTTAGATAAATCTAGCTACATTACCTTCGTCGAATATCACGTACGGAAAGAATTGTGCATATAAATGTATACGAAACATATACATTTATATCTGATATAGAATCATGAATTTGACCGACAGAAGAAAGTTTTGACCTTATTCAGGCCTGTCGATACAGCTCTTAGAGTAATACCTCTCGTAAAAAAAATCTGAGGTGTGATTTAAACATACTGCGACTGACATAATCTTGTCAGACATTAAAGTTGGCAGCCAAGTGTATTTAAACAGATAGGAGATTAATCGTTTTTATGTTCATTGTCGTCTTCAGCTAGATTTCATTGTCTTCTGAAGACATATATTCTATATATATGTCTTATATATATTCTATATATATATGTCTTACATATATACACACAGACACATGCACATATATGTATACATGTATACACACACAAGCACACATATACATACATACATACATACATACATACATACATACATACATACATACATACATACATACATACATACATACATACATACATACGCACGCACGCACGCACGCACGCACGCACGCACACACACACACACACACACACACACACACACACACACACACACAAACATACATACATACATACATACATACATACATACATACATACATACATACATACATACATACATACATACCTTTGTAACTTTGAGAAATAAATCACATGTTGATTTTATAAGCTTGTTGGTTTCGCTTTATTTCTGTTACACAGTTTAAGTCCTTGAGTCGTAAGAGGGACTATGGATTGGTCCTTGATCTGGAAATTAAGTTCGTGACACCTACACTTTAGTATTAATGTCACAATATGACGAGTATGATGTGATTAAACAATATATCATGAAGGCATGTGAGTTGGTACCTGATTTTAGAGAGTTTGACCTTGTCTCTGATAAATAAAAGCAACAAATCAGCTTCAAATGACGCTAATTGACTGTACTTATTTATTTGCCGGCGGACCAAGGGAGTCAACTTTTTATAAATCATTACACGATCTGTGAAAGAAAATTATCATGTTTAAAAGTAGACCTTAGATAAGTAAATATGTAATCTTATTTCTTCGGTGGTACATGTTTGTAAGATCGAAAGTCCATTCTACTAACAAACAGCTCTATGAAGTTTGCTGCAAGTGGAGTCACGTTGTGAAATATTTAGTCACTTTCTGTTGCCCACAGATCTAAAAGGAAAAGAGATTCTAGTTATCAGATGTGACTCGAAGGAATATAATACATGAATCGAAATATATACCAAAACGTTAATACAAATCTACTGAGCCGTTAAAACGATATGACCGGTTAATTTGAAACATTAGTGTTAATAGGCTGTGTATAGTCACCATGAATCATTACTAAACGATATCAGTCAGTTGCTAACACAATAGTCTACATACAGCAAAATAGTTTCTTCTTTAATTTTTGAAGTCACAAATCACACAGAGCAACGATAGTAAGCTACAAAATAAATAAAATGAAATTAAATTATGGATAACTTATAAAACTCTCAAACATGACTCGAAAAACAGCTATTCACATAAAGGGAGACAACTCGTACTGATTCGTTACGTAAACTAAGACGCTTGTTAGGATACTTTAGTATAATGATGAGACATGTATATTTTAAATGAAATAAAATTATATCCAGATTAGCAAACGTATTCAAAAATATTTCACCAAAACTTCGAGTAAGCAGCCCCATCAATATTGGTTCCACAGGTAACGGGTTTATTACATACATAGCGACATTTTGTGTCGACTATTGTGGTGACGAAATAAATCGAGAAAGTATCCCTTAAAAGAGAATTAAACAGCAAACCTCTGTAAATACCGATTTTTTTATATTAAAAAATACACATTTTAATTTAATAAAACTCGTTTATCACAACCAATTCCTTCTCCTTTAGGTTAGGTGCGCTCTTATGTCTGAGTGTAAATACCCGTTGGATTATGATTTGATTTCAAGGCCAGTGAATCACTCTCTCCAGTATGGAAACGACCTCCTAACAACATCGTGCAAAGTTTGCTGCGGGATCGGTACCACTCATTTATCAAAGACTTATCAACGGATTCTGTCCAACCTGTTTTATATGAATAGTTGATAAACCCTCCTGAATGTTAATCACTCCATTATGTTGATGATGATAAAAATGTTTGCACATGGACTGTTCAATACAAATGTATATGCAACATGTGATAAAAATTTACAAATTGAATTACAGTACCCCAGTCAATATTTAGAAAGTAAACGCGCATGACTAGAACATTTTGTTCTTGAATACCATCTACGAATACTTGAACTATTACAGATTCCGAGGTTTGAATCACATTTAATGCGAAATCAGATGAAATGTTTAAGAAATGTGGAATCTTATTTGAGACTAGTGGTTTATATGCCCTGATTCTAGTGCAATGATTCTCTGAATATTTCTGTTGCAACATTCACGTACCGGCCTTAGTATCGTATACTTGATTTTCAAAGAATAGACAATGAATATTCTTGGATTTTTTAAAAATAGGATCAATTTGGCACCATTATCTTTGCTCACACATTGATACGAATAACCTCAACCTAGCGGTCTACATTGATGTCCAACCTCAGGCCAACATTACGATAGCCGTACCTAGAAACTGGTATTCAGAGAAGGATGCAAAATGTCTGCGATTCAACCAGTGGTCGATTATTAACAAACACATATCTTAAGACGTTTACTTAAGCTGCCATAGAAAGGGCAACCACCTTTACCTCTGGTAACAAATGGAAGCTACGATCGCTGTAGGAAAATTGGGAGGTGTAGCAGAGAGGTCACCAGTTGTGTACTCGGCTAATTTAAAGGAAGATATGCTACTTAGAAAGAAACTTCAGGTCCTGAGTCGATCTGAAAGAGGCGTCATCCACAGGATAAAGGTTGAACAGAAGGTTATCTTCAGAAGATTCCAAAGCAAACTTTTCCGATCCAAATTGTCTTATGCGAAGCTACTGGGCAACAAGGAGGAGGAAAGGGCATTAAGACAAAAATACATCAGAGGACTTAATTCCAGTTGTTTAGATTCTGAGGAAGACTACGGATTTTTGGAGAAGTTGGAACGTCGTCCATGCACAGCCACACACGGTGAACGAAAAACAATGGAGCAGATACCAAACAGTGCGAGGATGCGAGCTCCTATCTTAAATAGTGGCGTGGAACCCATCGGTGATTATATTTCCAAAGTAGATACTGCAATAGTACCAAGAGGACGAAGTTATTCTATAGATTATGGAAAATTGGAAGATACTTATCAAGAGGCAGGTTCATCATTTGTTTCCCATTTAGAAGACATTCGTCCAGTCACAACAACTGGAATCAGTAAACGGTCTTCGGCTAAAAAACTCGTTCATTTACAGGAACGAGGTAAATCAGCTGGTGCAACCAATGCAAAGTTAGGTAAAGATATTTCGGATACATCAAAGAAGACACACACGACTGGTGAAAAACATTCTTCAGAGGAAGATTCTACTGAGAAACATCATAGAACGTCGGTTTCTCAGCAGATGCAAAGGCGACCTTCTTCATTCTTCGAGGAAACCAAGCCAATAGATATCATATCATTGCGTCTATACGAAACAAAGGTTAGGAGTTTAAATTTTGCCGATCAAGTGAAAAGGTTTTGCGAAGATCTTGAGCAGCTGGACACTGGAGAAAAACTAGTGAAAGATTACTACACGATACGAATTCAGAGTTCCCTTGAAAAGAGGAGACAAGATCCTCTTGTGTCGCTTCCAGGAACGCCAGAAGAAGAGCATCGACGCGCTGTTGGAAATATCAATGTGAAGAGTCTAACTGTACCAAAGCTGGTGTTATATAAGTAACGAGTTCGACATGCATTTGCATGATGTCATGACAATAATACATGATAACTTCATTAGTGTATGTAACCACGCGATGTCACAATGCTGACAAATCGGAGGCAAAGACATTGCTTGTTAAATTAGATTTGATATCATGTGACATTTGACAGAAGTATAAATTATCAGGTACAGCTTTTATGTATTAACAATTTAACTTGTCAACGGGAGTGATTTCTTTAAAGAACGCATTGTAAGGATGGATATAACTTTAAAATTTAATTGTGTGTGCTGAAATGCACTTGCCATCAAAAAGTTGTAAATTATCCCAAGAAACTAATAGCATTGGACTTTTCGCAGTATCTCAATCTTTTGGTCCTTAGTATCTCTAATAATACTAATAATATCGTAGTATCTCAAGTTTTTGGTCATTAGTATCTATAATAATACCGTAGTATCTCAGTTTTAGTCCTAATTATCTCTACTAATACCGTAGTATCTCAATCTTTTGGTCCTTAGTATCTCTAATAATACTAATAATATCGTAGTATCTCAAGTGTTTGGTCATTATTATCTCTAATAATACCGTAGTATCTCAGTTTTAGTCCTAATTATCTCTAAAAATACCGTTTATCTCAAGCTTTTGTTCCTTAGCATTTCTAATAATAAAACAGTATCTGAAATTTTTGGATCTTAGTATCTTTAATAAAACCGCATTATATCAAGTTGCTGGTTCTAAGAATCTTGATATTAATATCGTAGTATCTCACATTCCTGATGCTTAGTATCTATAATAATACCGTAGTATCTCAAGCTTTTGTTCCTTAGTATTTCTACTAATATCGCAGTATCTAAAGTTTTTTTGTCCTTATTATCTCTACTAATACCGCAGTATATCAAGCTTTTGGTCCTCAGTATCTATATTAATACCATAGTATCTCAAAATTTTGGTCCTTATTACCTGTTCAACTACAGCACTATGACGAGGTTCAAAGTCATTTACAAGACTGGGGTAAGTGTCGAATTTCCCAAATATCTATCTCAGGTTTAGTACCATGTAGCTTGGAAATGAATGTTTCGACTTGTGCGCAAACATATTATGTCTATACATTTTAATGCACGCATCAGACTCGTGTACCTTGACCTCTGACCTCCTCATCGTCTTGTTTGGTATATAACCATTGTGTTTTGTAACACTGGAGAAGTCAAATTTTATCTTTGATAATTTACGGACGAATAATTTTGATATGGCAATGCGTGTATATTACGTAAAGGTCAATACACGACATTAACTTTACCGTCCACTGAATTAGCCGATACTCTAATATCGGACTGAGGGCTTTAGTCGAAGACTCCAAAAAGTATCAAGTTAGGCGATAAAACATTGTGTACTAGTATTACTTCAGACCATCGCTATTTCGCCTAGAAAAAACAAACAATCCCAAATCAACACTCCAAAAAAGTATAGTCGTTACCTTAAATTATAAACTATGTAATACCTTTATGTGACAGACAGAGAAATCCTAAATTACTTGAACTAGTTCTAATACCAATATCTCCATTTTAAAAACGCAACAATATTTAAAAAACTAACAACAATGCATTAATTAGTTACCGTATGGAACATGATGAAAGTCATCAAAGTTTACATGCTTAGAAAGTAATTTTCTTAACCAAGAGGTTTTCCTCTTATACTTTTTATTGTTTTCTGACATCAAAAACCGCTCAGATGGCTAAGTTGTTTGAGCGACCTTCTCAGATGCGGGAGGTGGCGGATTCGAAGTCCCGGCTGAGTCATACCAAAGACTTATAAAATGGTACCAGCAGCTGTCGCCCTTGGCGCTCAACATTAAGTTGGTAGTGTTTGGACCGGTCGGCCTGGTGTCAGGATATTGTGGCTGGTTAGGACATGATACTGCATTTTAGGGGAGTGATGTCCCAGATATCACTAAATGTTGTCACCCTGCAGACATCGTAGTGTAATGACTACAACCGTTATAAGTAAGCTAAAACTCCAAACCACACACACGCACGCACACGCACATACACACACATGCATGCACTGGTTGTCTTGCTTTAGAAACAGTGTGGTTCTCATCACATTTCATGATGTAACAAACCAGTATTGTAATACCTAACTCAGGAAACCAACATGATTGGCACTATTATGAACTGCCATAAGTTTCCATAAGTTATACTAATGATGATAATGTAAAAGCACGAGAGAAAAAAGTCAGAGAAACATGAGTTTGCAGTTTGCTACGCTGTCACACTTTAATCGATTTGTGAATGGAGTTTTGCATGCGCAAATGTTGTCCATATAATGGGTAAAGATTATTTGATGGTAAACGTTGAGATTTGAGATGATCTTTGACCTACGAGACTGTCATATTTATATGTCACTGAAAGCATCTACCACGTGTGAATTACTTATTCTATTCTTGAACGTATGCCACCCACCCACCATTGTTTAGATCGCCGTCTGCATCTCATAGAAATGCATTCTCTTTTATTTTATACTAAATGTGAGTTTACCATAATATGGTATATTATAACGTCTTTTAGCATTTAGACAATCAAGTCTGGTCTACATTATTAGAAATTGATAGTGCACTATTTATGTAATCTCTCTCTCTCTCTCTCTCTCTCTCTCTCTCTCTCTCTCTCTCTCTCTCTCTCTATATATATATATATATATATATATATATATATATATATATATATATATATATATATATATATATACACACACACATCACTCATTTTGGGATTTTCAGTATACATGCATGTCGGTCGCTATCTTCTACTTTCTATGAATACATTACACATTCTGATTAAAATTGTTAAATGTATAGTTACATACTTTGCATGTGTGTATTTTGTTTTAAGTGACAATGTTGACCAGTCTACCACTTTATAAATGAATAAAAATATTCACATTCCACTGAATAATTTAAAAATGATGACAATTAAAACCATTATTAAATTTTCTCTTTTGAACACATTTAACATTCCACAGGCATTACTTTTGAGGTGAACACTGTCTCTTCTTGCAAACTAGAACATTTATATGGCGTTTTCAACTGTTTCTTTCGTATTTAATAGACTTGCAATTGTTTATGTCACTAGCCTCTCTTTCCTGTGTTTGAAAAAATATTTCTTCTAATAATCCCCCCCCCCCATTGTAAAAGATCAGAAAAAGACACTATTCTAGTATTAAAATATTAAAATATTTTTTCATAATTATTTTCCAGGAATTTGCTGGGATATTTTGAAAGGCCAAACAAAAAAGTTCATAATAACCCCACCCACTTGTAATCATTTTATTTCTTTTTACAGATGACGTGGTCATTTCTCAGTAGTCTTTACTTACTCCACGATGGACCTCATCTCAAATAAGAATAAAACAATTATTCAGCGACTCTACATCACATGTCACATCAAAGAAAAATAAATTTTCCATTAAAATACAAAGAACCCCCGCCAAACATACGCACACACAAGTAACCCCTAAACAGAAGCGGTAAGCATAATCGAGTACATACATTAGTATAGGCGCAGAGACACAAACTGAAACACCATCTTCGTTTTGCCAGAAGTCTATAAAGACAACTCAGACAGACTCCAGGATAACATGTCAGAAGTCAAGTCAGGTAAATATTTCAAAACTTGAGAATTTAAAAAATTCAGACAAAGAATTGAAAAGATACACTGGTATCGAAGATTACAAGCTTTTCACAATTCATAAGTATTTAGTGAGTTGTTGCTCTCATACAGAATGAAAGACTATACCTGGTTATGGTGATCCGAACAAACTTTTTTCTCACATAGATTCAGAAAATCAGCTTCGTGTACTATACAAATTGAAACGAAATACTATAGATTCAGTGTTTGCTTCTGATTTAATATTTCTGCAGAAGAATTTCTGAAATTTTTTAATTCTGGATTAAACCAATAAAAAGAAAAGTATACCCCCGCCAAACATGTTTTTTTTTTCTTTCTCGAGAGGTTCATATTTGTATCCAAACAACGATAATGTCATTAAACTAATAACTTTGCCTAAACGTCGTTATGATAAATAATTTGAGCCTGAAAGAAGAGAAATGAGTAACTGATACATTGGTCAAAGGTTAAAAATATTACGATTACATATATCAGGAGAAAGATGCTGCTGTCACTATTTGTACACATTGCAGATAAATAATATGCTCTTTGTAGTTAATGTTTTGAATCTAAGAGTCATTCTCTTAAGACTGTAAAGATGATCTATTCAAATGTACATGTAATAATTCATAGGATATCTATTTATTTGATTTATTGTAAAATGTTTTCTCCTGTGGAACTAAATTAATCATAAAAAATAAAACTAAGAGAAGGACATAAAAGCTAAAAGAAAAAAGAAATAATATAGGCGCATTTCTAAAAGTAATTATCATCATCATCATCATCATTGCTATATTATCTAGCTATATAGTTCCCTGATAATAAGAAATGTTTAAACATAATGTTGCGGCAATAATAATAATAATAATAATAATAATAATAATAAT